>JAABKJ010007545.1:16131464-16154149 GCA_011634705.1 Andricus grossulariae
AACCATACCAACCAACCCAGATCAAAGAAACAAAGAACCCAATCTAACCCGAACGAACGTAAATAAGATACCAAATCCAACTTAAACGCACCTCAGCAACGAAGCTAACCCAAGCAAACCAACCCATACTAACCAACCCATACTAACGAACCCATACTAACCAACCCATACTAACCAACCCAAATCAAAGAAACTAAGAACCATATCCAACTCAAACGAACGTAACTAAGATACCAAATCTGACTCAAACGAACCTCAGCAATGAAACAAACCTTAACAAACCACCCATACTAACTGACCCAAATCAAAGAAACTAAAAACCCAATCTAACCCAATAGAACGTAACTAAGATACCAAATCCAACTTAAAAGAACCTCAGAAACGAGAATAACCTAAACAAACCAACCCATACTAACTAAACCATACTAACCAACTCAAATCAAAGAAACTAAGAACCCAATCTAACCCGAACGAACGTAAATAAGATACAAAATCCAACTTAAACGCACCTCAGCAACGAAACAAACCTCAACAAACCACCCATGCTAACCAACCCCAATCGAAGAAACTAAGAACCCAATCTAACCCAAGCGAACGTAACTAAGATACCAAATCCAACTCAAACGAACCTCAGCAATGAGAATAACCTGAAAAAACCAACCCATACTAACCAAACCATACTAACCAACCCATACTAACCAACCCAAATCAAAGAAACTAAGAACCCAATCGAACGTAACTAAAATACCAAATATAACTCGAACGAACCTCAGCAACGAGAATAACCTAAACAAACTAACCCATACTAACCAAAACATACTAACCAACCCAAATCAAAGAATCTAAGAACCCAATCTAACCCAATCGAACGTAACTAAGATACCAAATCCAACTCAAACGCACCTCAGCAACGAAACGAACGCAAGCAAACCAACCCATACTAACCAGCCCATACTAACCAACCCAAATCAAAGAAACTAAGAACCCAATCCAACCCAAAGGAACGTAACTAGTAAACCAAATCCAACTTAAACGAACCTCAGCAACGAAACTAACCTCAACAAACCAACCCATATTAACCAACCCATACTAACAATACTTTACCACCGAGCAATTCACGCCTACCCCGAAAGGGAAACGGCCTAATGATATAATAATAATAATAATAATAATAATGTAGCCCCAAAATTTTAGTGCTTGGCACTGCTTATCATAGTTATTGACACCCCCGTCTCCACTGCTAGGCACAACCTCGCAATATTCTGTAATTAATTTAAAACATTGATTAAAAATGTTGTAATAAAACCATTGGAAAGATAGTAGCGCAAAATCTAATACCCGATTTTTGAACAAAAAAATAAGATTTTTCAAATTGTTTAAGCAATTTAAAAAATGCAATACACGGAAAAACAAATAGTCATTCGATCGAGCTTAAAAAATGACATAATGTATGTGTGTTTCATCATTTTTTATAGGTTAAATAACGACGTAGTATAAATAAACAATTGCATGATATAGAATTTATATTAATATTATATATATATATAAAATCGGTCGGAGCAAGAAATTTACCGGTACATGCATTTTATGGAATTTTTTCCTGCAAAATCGAACGGCGGTATTAGCTTTTCCATATCTCACATATTTCAACAAATTGCTTGAATACAAATTTTTTAAAAATTTGAAACTCAATTTTTTCACCACCATGTGCGGTGGAGATTTTAGAGAATTTTTAAGCCAATGAGACGTGTTTTGGAAAAAGTGGCATTTACTATTTGTTATGTCGGGACACCCTTTAAATATCATATGAAATGCAACAATAAACAAGTAAAAAAATTGTTTAACAGTGTAATGTATGATTAGCAAACCTTGAAATAATAAAATAAACAATTTAAAAATTGTTCAATTGAGTTATAAAAAATTTAAAAAGACAATCTAAAAGTTATTTAAATTGCACCAACATTATAATTAGGAAGAAAATCAATAATTAAAAATATATTTTTAATTTGACAATGAATAATTAAAAAATAGATTAATACTACCATGTGCAATCGAAAAATGTTGAGATAGGACAAGGAAAAATCAAAAAAATTTGTAAGATTGTTATGTGGATTAGTAATAAACAATCTCCAAAAATGAAAAATTTCATCAACTTGAAAAAATTTGAAATACGACGAGAAACAATAATGCACCTGTTCAATACGACAATCTGAAAATGTGAAAAACTGTACAATTTTCAATGAACGCTCTAAAAAGCTGTAAAATTACATCAACATTGCAGTTAGAAAATTAATTCAAAATTTTTTAACTACAAAAAAAAATGGAAATCCTTTTAAAATTACTCATTGCAGACTTCACAGCGGAAAAATATCTAAAAATAGGGAAAATGGAGTCATTCTTCACAAAAATAAAGGAATAATAAAATAATGTAGATACCTTATTGAATTCAACATGAAACGCTTTAAATTTCTAAGATTTTATGATTTTAAGTCGAAATGTATTGCATTGTCCATAAAATAGTTGAATTTTCAACCGAAAAAGATTTTCTACCAAAACAGATGAAAAGTCTACCCAAAAAGATGAATTTTTAACAAAAAAGTCGAATGCTTTAGAAGTCAGTTGATTTTCAAACCCAAAAAGATTATTTTTCAACAAAAATTAATTCTCGATCAAGAAAAATGAATTTTCGACCAAATGGTTGAATTTTCAAAAAACGAAAAATTTTTGACCAAGAAGATAGATTAACAACTAAGTAGTTGCACTTTCAAGCAAAAGAGACGAATTTTCAACAACATAGTTCATCTTTTAACCAAATAGTTGAACTTTTAACCTACGAAGACGATTTTAACGAAAAATTGTCAAATTTTCAATAAAAAAAAAAGAAAAACCAAAAACATTTGCATTGTTTCGAAAACAATTAAATTTTCAACAAAAAAATTAATTTTTAACCAACAAAGATGAATTATCAACAAAAAAGTTTAGTTTCTACCATAAAAGATGAATTTTTAATTCAAAAGGATGCATTTTCAGCAAAACAGTGGAATTTTCCACCAATTAAGATGAATTTTCAACTTTTAAAGGATAAATATTTAACGAAAAATAGAACGGTTTAATAATCAGTAAAAAAAATATTTTCCAACCAAAAAAGCGAATTTTCAAACAAAACAAAAAAAGTTAAATTTGCAACCAAAGAGGTGAATTAAAAAGAAAAAGAATTGTTAACAAAGTAGTTCAACCTGAGGCCGTGCAGTTGAATTTTCAACTAGAAAAAATATATTTTAAAACAAATAGTAAAATTTTAACCAAAAAGATGATTGTTTCACCGGGAAGTTTTTTCTACAAAAGAAGACACTAATTTTTAACAAAATACATGAATTTTCAAACAAATACTTTAATTTTCAAGCCAAAAGAACGATTTTTGTACAAAATAGTTGAATTTTCAACCAAAAAATATAAATTTTCAAAAAGAAAAGAATTTTTCTGCCAAATAGTTAAGTTTCTTAACAAATAGTCGAGTTTTCAAACAAAAAAGAAATTTTTCACCAGAAAGATTTTTCTACGGATAAAGACGAATTTTCAACGAAATAATGAATTTTCAAGAAAATAAATGCATTTTTCAACAAATATTCGAATTTGCAAGCCAAAAAATATGCATTTTCTACAAAACAGTTGAATTTTCCAATCGAAAATATTAATTTTTAGCAAAAAAGTAAATTTTGTATCAAATAGTTACATTTTCAATAAATAGTTGAATTTTCAATCAAATAA
This sequence comes from Andricus grossulariae, assembly GCA_011634705.1. Classification (NCBI taxonomy): domain Eukaryota; kingdom Metazoa; phylum Arthropoda; class Insecta; order Hymenoptera; family Cynipidae; genus Andricus; species Andricus grossulariae. The sequence continues at coordinate 16,135,233 of JAABKJ010007545.1, forward strand.
TTAAATTTTCTACCAAATAGTTGAATTTACAACGAAGAACTGAAGAAGATTAACTTTCTATCAAAAGACGAATTTTCAACATAATACGAGAATTTTCAACCAGACTTTTGCATTTTTTATCAAAAAAGTTTAAATTTGTACTGAAAGAGATGAATTTTCAAGCAAAAAGATCAGTTTTCTACAAAATAGTTTAACTTTAAACTACAATGATGAATCTTGAAAAAAGTTATTTTTAGCCAATAGGTGAATTAAAAAAATTAGTTTACTACCAAAAAGAAGAATTTTAAACAAAAAAATGAGTCTGCAACAAAAAAAAGGATTTTTTAACGAAGCATGTAATAATTGCTGTTAGAACCAAAAAAGATTCAAATTTTAAATAAAAAGCAGTTGAATTCAAGTAGAAAAGACAAATTGTCAACAAGATAGTTGAATCCTCAATCTATACAGATTCAGTTTCAACCAAACAATTGCATTTTTCACCAAAAAGGATGAATTTACAACCAAAAAAATAATAATTGTATACTAAAAAAGAGGAGTTATCAACAAAAGACATGCATTTTCAACCAAATAGTTGATCTTAACTGGAAAATAATAATTTTCAGTTGAAAATATAATTTTTTAACCAAGAATAGAATAGTCACATTTTCAGTTCAAAAAAATTAATTTTAGACCAAAAACAAAAGCTTTCAGCAAAAAAGTTTAATTTAAACTATAAAAAGATGATTTTTAACAAAATAATGGAATTTTGAATAAAATAATTAAATTTTCAACTTTATAGTAAACATTTTTTTACCAAAAAGAATAAACTTTAAAGTAAAATAGTTGTACATATTTTCTTAGTTGGTTCTATTAATTCAGTTTGCATTGAGCGAAAAAATTATTACTTTAATATTTGTCCTTCATTTTGTATTAATTTTACTTTTCAGCTACCCTGAAAAATGTATCATTTCAAATAAATGTATTTCATTGCAATTCATAATATGCATTGGTATTGAAACAGATGTATTTTCATTGTATTATTTTTATAATTGAAAAAAGTACGCATTCAATCAAAAACAAAAACGATTTTGTTAATAAGCATCTTATCTCTTTCAATTTTTTTCTTCAAATCTTGTATCATTTTTCCAAAGATTTAGTTTTTTAATTTTTAATGTTATTTTTTACGATTGAAACAAAAACAACGCACCCTATCAAGAAATGATTTAGACAAAATTTGTAGATCTCTGTTTGTTGAATAACTTTTGTTCATTCATTTTTTGTTTTAACTTGTGTCATTTTTCAAAAATTAAATTTTTTTATCTTTAATGTTATTTTTCACGAGTAAAACAAAAACTACGCGTCCTATTCAAAATTATTATTAACAAATTTGTAGATCTTTTTCGGTTGTATAACTATGGTCTATCAAGTTTTTTTTGTACCTTGATTGACAACAAATTTATAGCTCTTTTTTGTGTGAACAACTCTTGTTTATTTACTTCCTTCGTAGCTTATGTGGTTCGTCAAAAAATTTAATTTTTTATTCTTAATATTATTTTTTCAAAACCATAACCGTTGGTCAAAAAATTGTTGGTAAAGAATTCGATCTTTCATTTTGGTCCCTTCAACTGTGTGCCAAAGCACAATCCAATCCGATTAGTCTTTTAAAATTTATCGGGCATACAGACGACAATCACAACGACAACGACAGAAAGACAGACACCATCGTAAAACCGTTTTTTTTTTCAGATTCAGGGGGTCTCGAAACGTGCAGATTGAAAAAATCCGCTAGCGAGTTTTCACAAAAAACAAATAGGGTGAGTGGGGTATGGTGCCAGGCTTTGAATTAACTGTCCTGTAAATTACAATTGAAATGTGATCTTGATGTCTGTATTTTTTTATGAGAAGCTCACATTATCAGGTTACATATGCCATTACTCAAACCAGTTTTTTTAACTTCGTCATTATTTGAAATTTAATTAATTCGTTGGTCTCATTTCTGTCTCATTCCGGTCAGCGTATCCCATACCATGGAGCAAGGTGTCCGTCATATTACTGCCGATTTATTTCAAGAATATGAACGTTGCGGAATAAAAAGTGTATAATATAATAATTCTTGAGCGTATAATGTAACGAAAAAAATTATTCGAGACATGATCAACACTAAATAAATGTTTTCTTATCAATCAAAGTAAAAGTATGTCGCAAAACCTAGTTATAACCTCTTACTCCTTGAAAATTCTATTCAGCATGTAAATATCTGCAATTGTCTTTAATGGAGATCTTGATTACCGACAGGTAACAAAGGCACGAAAATTCAAAATAGGCATTGATCAAGAATATTCGAAATCCTATTTATTGAGTTATTGTTCAACCCATATAATTAGGACCACGCGAATAAATAATGAGAATTGCTTAAAGTGTGTTTGAAATGGGGAATTATGATTAGGAATAGAAATAACTTCATAAGAATGAGTTTTAATATTTTTAGGTCATAACCTCAAAGTTGACATGCTGGTCTCTTTTAAAGGAATAAACCATGAAATTGCGTGGTTAAAGAAAGAGAATCCTTTAAATCATATTTTAATTGAGAGTTATAATTAGGAATGGAAATACATTTATAACCTTTATAACGACCATTTTTTATATTTGTAAGTCATAATTACGAATTCCAAATTATAGTCTCTTCCAAAGGAATGAAACGTGAACTTGGTACTTCTGTATTATTATTAAATATAATTTCAAATAACAAGATGACTAACTTTCTGAGTTTTTCTACATAATCGATCAAATTACCGACGTGTTATCAAGCACTGTTACCATTTCCACAAAATTTTTCAGACATCATGCCCCGTATGTCATCTTGCAAGATTATAATAATTTTAATATATTTATAACGTTTATAAAAACAATTTATGATAGCAGAAGTTTAAAGAAATACTTCACTTGTTAGAATCTAATATTTTCATGCTTCAAGTATTTCAAAATATGCTTTAAATGCTTAATTTCTGCTAAAGACTTTTTCATCCGTTTCCGCCAAAACAGTTTTTTTATAAAAACTCTTCTGATACGGATTTTAAAACAAAAATTTCATCACATCACTATTTTTCGCGATAAAGAAAGTCATTTTATGCAAAAAACTAATAAGAAAATCAACAAACGCGGGCGTTTTTTGTAATTGACACCATGCTCCACAATGGCACCATACCCCACTCTCCCCTACCTTCTCATTATGATGAAAATATAAAAAGAGGAATTCTTTTAAAAAGGGTTGAATAGGTGTGCAGGGGAAAGAGCGTGAAGTTTACAATTGTAAATATAAACAATATTTTAGGAACGAGTTTTCGTTCTTGAATTTCAAGCCTGAAGTGAAAATCATATCTGCCATCAACAAACTAATATAATGTTCTCATTGATATGCACACAAGGCATCTGAATCGGCCTCGATGCACGATGCAATGGAATGCGCTTGGCACCCGTACTACGTTATGTTTATGCTAATAGTAATAACAATAACAACGTGGAACGTCGATGCACCTCAATAATCCATAGTGCATTTTTTTTTAACTATCTGTGTCACAATGTCAGACTGACTAAGCTATGTCATGTTGTGCGGTCCTTCATTCATGTACGTAATTTTTGGAAATTTGCAAATGAAACAAATAGCTCGCGTCAATTATACAGAAATTTAATATGAATTTAATTTTTCGGTCAGGGAAAATAAAAAGTTGGCCAAGGAAAAATTAGGGAATTTTTTAAATGAAGTTTTGCAGTAACTCTGATAAATATAATATTTTTGTTCATACTATATTTGCCTTGTATTTATATTTATATTTCTTTTTTTTGCAGCTGCTTCCTCCTGAAGATTTTGTTTTTAGTTATAAATTTTATCATTTGTTTGAAAATTCAACAATTTTGGGTTAAAAGTCATACTTTTCGGTTGGAAATTCGTCTTTTTGGATTGAAAATGCAACTGTTTTCGTAGAAAATTCACTTTTTGAATGAAAGTCTTATTTTGGTGTCGAAAAGTCAACTGAAATCTTTTTTGGGTGAAAATTTATCTTTTTCTGTTGAAAATTTGTTCTTTATAATGTGAAAGTTCATCTACTTTAGTAGAAATTACACCTTTCGTGAATAAAAATGCAACTGCTTGCTGAAAAATTACAACAATTTTGTTAAAAAGTCATCATTTTTGGATGAAAATTCAACTATTTTGTAGAAAATTCACTATTTGTTTAAAAGTCATATTTTGGTGTAGAAAAGTGAACTGAAATCTTTTTTGGATGAAAATCGAACTATTTTTTGAAAATTTGTCTTTTTGACTCAAAAATTCATCTGTTTTAGTAGAAATTTCATCTTTCTTGGATAAAAATGCAACTATTTGGTAGAAACTGCAACAATTTTGTCAAAGAGTCATCCTTTTTGGTTGAAAATGTAACTGTTTTGTTGAAAATTCGTCTCTTTGGGTTGAAAATTTAATTATCTTCGTACAAAATTTACTTCTTGTTTAAAACTCATATTTGGATATTGAAAAGTTAAACTAAAATCTTTTCTAGAAGAAAATTAAACTATTTTTTGTTGTTTGAAAATTGCCCTTTTTTATTTAAAAATTCAATTGTTTTAGTAGAAATTTAATCTTTTTTGGATAAAATGCAACTGTTTGGTTGAAAGCACTAGTTTACAAATTAAATTTTTATTTCTTCCCCCCACATCTTAATATGATTTGTTTATGTATTTTGGGCCACTCAACATGAAAATCACTCACCAACATTTATTTATGGAAGCGTTTTCGAAATATCAACGTTCGAATTTTTTTTTCAATTTCCAGAGTTGTTCCGACATTTTTGAGTATATCTCGACTTCTAATTGGCTGATTTCCCTGAACGAGCACTCAAATTGAAGGCAACTAAATCTTGTACAACTTTCTGTGCTAAAGTTTTTAGAACAGCGCAGTAGTTTCGATTTTAGCGGTTTTAATAAGTTGGACAAGTTGTATTTTTTTGCAAAAAACGAGGTCGACAATTGACATATAGTCCTGGGAAGCATACAAATCGCAAACATTAGCCCACTTATTAAAATCGCTAGTATCTGAACTACTGGGCCTATCTGAAAACATTACAATAGAAAGTTGTACAGGATTCAGTTGCCTTCAATTATGATTTTCGTGTTGAGTGGGAAAATCATGATGAGATATGGTGGGCAAAATGTCTGTAAACTAGTGAAATTTATCTTTTTTGCTTGAGGATTAGACTTTTGTTTGAAAATTTTGGTTGAACCACTTTGTCAAGAAATCATTTAAAAAATTTCTTTTTTAAGATTCATATTTTAAGTTGAAAATTTATCTCTTTGATTGAAAGTTTAACTACTATTTTGTTGAAAATTGTTCTTTTTTAATTGAAAATTCAACTGCGTGGATAAACGTTAAAGTACTTTGATGAACATTTTTTTTAAATACAAGTTTATCTCTCTGTTTGTAAAGTTAACTATTTTATTGAAAATTGAGTTTTTTTTTGCTGAAAATTCATATTTTCTGGTTGAAATTTTAATTTTTGTACAGAAAATTTATCTTTTGGCTTAAAGGGGCAGAAAAATCTTTATTTGTTAAAAATTCTTTTTTTTATTTAAGTCAAGTTAAATCTTTCTTCAATTGAAAAATCAACTATTACACTTTCTTGCTGAGAATTTATCTTTTTATTAGGTTGAAAATTCAATTGTTTCCTTGAGAATTCAAGTAATTTGCTAGAAATTTATCTTTAATGGAAAAAAAGTAATATTTTTCTTCAAGAGAAATAAATAAATTTGAAAATTTTATATTTGTACCTGAAATATTGTTTTATTGCGTTTATAAAAGAGCCATGTTAAAAATATTACAATATTGAAATGCTGGTATTTGAATATTAATGATCAGAGAAAATGAAAAATTGCTCAAGGAAAAATCTGGGAATTTTGAAAATAAAATTTTCAGCCATCCTGCCTAATTCTACCATCAATAACTAGCAAAAAAGCAAAATTAAATCCATTTTTATATCATTCACGCATAATGTGCTTGACAAAGTGAGGCATAACTTCAAATTTAATTAACAATGGACATTTTTACATGTATGTGTATCAGCCGTCAAGCATGAAATCTACCAAATTCCATACAATTTTATATAAACCTACATTATATTATTGTTAAATGCACTACATTAGGGCCGAAATTGTTCCTAAAGATATAAATTGCTTAATTTATTATCTTTGAAAGCTATAAACACTATTCGTAAATATTTATTATTCATGTATAAATATTTATATGTATAAGTCTTTACCTGCAAAAGATTGATCATCTCAAATACAAAAAATTTCTATTTTGTTTCTAGTCCCATTTCTTATTATTTCTGGAAACCATAAATTACGTACAGTAAGAGAGGGAAGGGGGGGGCAGAAATATTTTGTAAAGTTCGTTACAGGGTTGATGGGGGTTCTTAGAGAGGGCCTATAATCCGTTACGTAATTTAAGTATGGTCCCTAAGTAAATGCACTCAGAAAACGATTTGATTGAATCAACGAAATTTTAGTTTTTTTAACCACAGAATATGGTTATTATATGGAAAACAAAATATTTGGTTGACCAAACTAAATGTGTTGGTTGTTTTAACCTAATCAACCAAAATTTGTTTGATTCAACCAAATTTTGGTGTATATCCAAGAAAACAATCTTTAGTTCAAGAAATTTTTTTTTCTGAGCGTGTCTAGATTGAAATTTACAAGAATGATTTCATTGCCAATGTTAATGAGAACTGAGGTCACTCTGGAACATGTTCTTCGTTGTTCGATCAGAATCGCTAGATTTAATGACTGGCGTGGGATTCGCTGAATTTTTATCACGTCATTTTGGATGATTTTCAAAGGATGAAGACATATCCTTGAATAATGAGTGTGTAGTATAAAATCTTATTGAAAGAGTCGGAAAAATTATTTAGGAAAGATCATTAATTATTTTACTTTTTAATTAATTAATGCACTTCAACCGCAAACACTTGCATTTTTAACCAAATTTTCGAATCTTCAACCCAAAAAGTCGAATTTTTTAAAGCTGTTGAATTTTTAAACAATAACTTTGTTACCAGAAAACATTAATTTGAAAAAAAAATCAAAAAGTTTAATTTTCCAAGAAAAACATTACTTTTTAACAAAATAGTTGAATTTTCAACAAAATAATTCAATTTTTAACAAAATTATGCCTGCGTAACGGAGTAATTTGAATTTGAATAATTATTCAGAACGAGCGTTCACTGAATTTGAGGCAACTTCAAATCATTTGATTAATGTTATGTTATTTTTTTGAAGAGAAGTTCTGTCATTAAGGAACTTTATTAATATAAAAAGTAAAGTGGCCTCATTCCAACGACATTTAATGGTCCTTCGAGTCGGATAGTAATCTCAGCACTACGGAGAAACAGTGCTCAGTGTTCAAGGACATGGAAAAGGAGGATCTAGAGAAGATTTTTGGTGAAACTTCCATAAATGCCCTACAAGATATTCATATCATCATGTACTGCAATACAGCCAGAAGCAATTTTGTCAAGCGAAACATCCGTAAGTTCGATTCATTTACATTCCAAAAAGAAGATCAGGAATATTTTAATCATATAGGAAACATTGAATCGATGATTTCCAAAAGTCGTTTAATGCAGATGGCAATTATGTCAAAAATAAATTTCAAAAACAGTACCCTGGTTGAAAACGTCGTAGATTTTGTAATTTTATCTAGAACTAATGATTTCATCCATATTTCTAGGGAAGAAACCACCACTAGCAATACTATACACTTGATCGAGAGCTTCGGTTATAAGTTATATGTCAAAAACTGATAATTCTCGAGCAGATTACAGAGGCAGTATCATCAAATGTAAATTAGAAGACTAAGTCAGAGTAGAATTTAATTTAGCAAAGAAACGATTGGAAGTTGAAGAAAAGCTTGTTTCGCTAGAAGAGAATGTACTTGCTGCTAAAGAAGAAATTTTAATTTTGGAATCGGAGATGGAAATACATAAGATCAATAAGGATTTTTCTACAGATGTTTTAAGAAGAATGGAAGTTAATTTGATGTAGCAGGTTGTGAAGCTGACTTACAAAAAGAAGCTGCTACGGGCGTTTTCAGCGATGATAAAGAGTCTGTAAAATCAAATCAATTCTCAAGAATAAAAGATTGGGTGGATGAAACTGGAAAGGAAAGAGATATGTCACCAAAAAAATCGAAAAGAAGTTTCACTCTAAAAATAAACTTAGAACTCAGGTTAGTGACCTTTCTAAAGAAATGCATCGCATGTTGGTCAGGCAAACTGTGGGTGATAATCTTGGTAATTTTGATGGTTCCTAAAGTCTTCAATGGCCAGCATTTTATTCTCAATACAAACTTTCGAGCGATATGTGTCGATTGTCACCAGCTGAAAATGTTCTGCGACTCAACAAGAGATTGACTGAACTCAAGCTATGGAAAAGCAAATCACATTGCTGAAGACCTTTTGACGAAAATCAGGAAGATACCAAAATGTTGAAGAATTAGAAAAGTTTGAAGGATTCATCTATGTAGTAAGGAATATTGCTGTCGCTTCAGATAATATCTTAACTCAAATTAATAACAAACGAAGCTTACTAGCTACATTGGTAAACAAGCTTCCTTCTCATCTAACAACGCAATGGGAAAGTTATTTAATTTAAAATAAAATTGACGATCGCCAAGTTTCCCTTAATCATTTTCCAAACTGGACTCAGAAAATGGCATAAATTATATCCAATATTACCTTCACAACGGAAAAGTTCAGCTATGAAAATAAAAATCAAGGAGAAAATCCAGAATCTACAGGAAAACGTCAACATGATTCCAAAGGATGTAAGATTTGCAACGATGGAAGTCATCCTTTAGACCAATGTTCGAATTTTAAAGCAGCTGGCAACCAGCAACGTTGGAGTTGCGGAGTCGACAATTGTGCACGTTTGCATAATCGTTTATTGCATAAATCAAACGTAGTAACGCCTGAAAAAGAAGTTACAACATGTAACCAGTTGATGACTGATGTAGACATCCTGAAAATGGCAACAGGACAAATTCACGGATCAAGACATAAAAAATCTACTGTGGTATTTATGCATAAAGGATCCACTACTACTGCTTGAAATTAAATTGTTAATCAGATATAAAAAAAATGATTTACATAGTTGTATTTATTCAAAATGAGTATTGAGGTTGTGGATATTCTTTCGCAAATGTCACTAAATCTCGATGAAGGATCGATTATCGATTTGCAGAACTTGAATTTGGCAGAAAGAGATGCTTGTAGAAAATCTATAACTGCAGGGCGTTTAGAACTGAAATTTAGCTACCCTGATAATTTTTCGAAGGCCTTGTCATTCTAAGAAGTAAGCCTGGCAGTCCAGGTGTTTAAAATACATATCTTCCCCGAGGGAGTTGTCTTCACGATAGAAATTTCAGATTCTTCACCGATTTTCGAAGGTGTAGCCACTCTGAAAAGTAAACCCTGATAGTCTTGGTGTTAAAAATACATCTTCTCCGAGAAAGATACATTTTAAGAACTGAAATTTATGTTACCCTGGCCATTTTTGCAACGCCTCGTCTTTTCAAGAAGTAAATCTGGTAGTCCAGGTATTTAGAATACATCTTTCCCCAAGGAAGCTGTATCTAGAACTGAAGTAGAAAGCACCGTGACCATTTTTCCGAGGTCTCATCCTTCTGCGGGGTGAACCTGGTAGTCTATGTATTTAGAATACATCTTCTTCGAGGAAGGTCCGTTCGCAATAGAAATGTTATTCATCTTGACTGTTTTTCCAAGGTCTCTTCCTTCTGAAGAGTAAACCTGGTAGTCCAGGTATTTAAAATACATCTTCTTTGAGGAAGGTGCATTCAGAACTGTGTAGGAGGCGCTCTGTCCATTTTTCCAAGTTCTCGCAGTTCTAGGAAGTAAACCGGGTTGTGCAGGTATTCAAAATATATTTTCCCCTAGGAAGTTGTCTCCAGAACTAAGGTAGAAGGTACTTCAGAAGGAAAAGGGTAAAGATAGATGTATTTTTAATACCTATGCTACCAGGTTTACTTCTTAGAATAACAAAACCTTCGAAAATCGAACAGGGTATCTTAAATTTCAGTTGTGAATACATCTACCTAGAGGAAGATGTACTTTGAACACCTGGTCTACCAGCTTTACTTCTTTTGAATGACGAGACATTCGAAAACCGATCAGGGTCTTTGAAATTTCAGTTGCGAACACAACTTCCTCAGGGAAGATGTGTTTTAAAGATCTGGCCTACCGGGTTTACTTTTTAAAATGACGAGAATTTCGAAAACTCATGAGCGTCTCTTAAATTTCAGTTATGAACACAACTTCCTCGAGAGAGATGTATTTTGAAAACCTGGATTATTATTAACGCGACCAATCTCTTTTTTATTATGGTAATACTTAATTCCCAACTTGTGAAATTTTAGAGATTCGATTAGTCTGCCTCATCTTAAGAATATTGCCTTCAGATTCTTTGTACAAAGTTAAGAAAAACAAGAATTTTTTTGAATCTTCAAATTACAGTAGACCAGTGGGCTTCAAGTCAATTATACAGGGTTGTTTTTTCCATATTTCCCATAGAAAATTGCAATTATTTAGCAAACTTTGTGAAAATGATTTGCTGTGAATAAGCATCGGTTTGAATAAGTATGAAATTGAGAGCCTCAAGAGGGTTATTTTTATTTTATAGCTTTTTTTCTAATGAAAAAGATACCTCAAGGTCTGGCTGAATCAAAATATAAAAAAATTGAACTAATTGCTAGTAAAATTTTACGGATTTAATTAGGGAAAAGTGAGCCACTAAAGCTTAGTGAAAACTTACTAATTCGATTAGTCAAGATATTTTATAATTCAATAGTGGAAATCGACTAATTTCTTGATACTGCTGAATAAATTTATTAAGGTCTGCATACAATAATTAAAAAAAGATTATGGAAATTAAAACCGTGAAAAATAGAAAGTTAAATAAAACGACGCGATGATGTGATATTCTTGACTCTATTGAAACAATAAGAGAGTCAAACTGTGAAATTATAAACCAGATGTAGTCTGTCTCCAATTTACAAACATTGCCTTCTGATTGTTTGAACAAAGTTAAAAAAAAGAGAGATTTCTTCACAATCCAAAAATGACACGGGATCAATGCGACCAAATTAATTAAACACATGCAGAACTTTTCAACAGAGATCTGTTTTCGACTTCAAAATTTGTTTTGGTTGTACATTTTTCTAGTTTTCCATAGAAAATTGCAATTATATAGAAAACGTTATGCTATGTAGGGGTGGCGTGTATTTTTTACTCGAGTACGTAACATTTTTAATTGCCTAAAACAAGCGACGTTACTAAATATCTCGAAAATATTGAACAAATTGTTGTCGAAAATCTGATTGATTGCGACACTGGGTGAATATAACTTTCAGTGAGTGTTTTGGGTGTTACCTCATGAAATTTATTTCTTAATATTTTTATACATTATTGATAGAAGAGAACATTTAAATTGTAAATGATTGTTTAATATTGAAAAATAATTCTGTTCTTAACATTTTGAACAATTCGAAAGAAATGTAGAAACTTTTTATTGATTTTAAAATATTTTGAGATTAAATTTTTTTAAAGATTTCTGGGAAAGGAATTTTGTCAGGTTTCAAGAAAATGAAAAAAATTCTTTAGGTTCAGACGAAAAATTAAAATAATTTTTCATTTCAAAAAACTAGTTTTAAGATATTATTTAAAAAGATTTCAAAAATTTGTTAAAGATTTCTAAAATTGTCAAAGAAGAATCTGAAAGATTTTGAGACAATTTTTTTAATTTTGCAGAATTAAAAAAAAGGTCCACGAAAAATTTGAATAATTTAAAAATATTCCAAGGTTTTAAAGCAAAATGTTACAATTTGACAAGATTAAAATATCAAAAAGAAAAAAATCCAATAAATTCAAGAAATGCTTAAGAGATTTGAAAAGAGTGAAAAAGAATTTTAAACTGTAAAAGAGTTTTAAAAAATTCAGATTCTTTCATAAAGATTTGAAACAAAAACTTTAGAAGCTTTTAAAGAATTTTAAAAGATTTCAAGTGAATGAACAAATTTTCTTAAAATTCCTAGGAAAATTTGGAAGATTGTAAGGCAATTTTTTTAAATTTTGAATTATTTCTTCAAAATTTTAAAAAAGATTCAAGTCAGCTAAAAATGTTTTTAAGAATTGAAGAGGTTTTGAATAGATTTAAAATATTTTAAAACTTAGAAGCATTTCCGAAAATTTAACAAATATTTTGTTATTTCTTCCAAGCTTCCGAAAATCCTAAATATCTTTTAAAAGGATCAAATTTTTCCTCATATTTTGTAAAATACTGTATACAAATGTTGTTTATTTTTCTAGATTGTTTTTTCACATATCTGAAATATTCAAAAATCTTTTCTAATTCTCTCCGAAATTTTATAAAATTTATATTTATAAAATTTCAAATTTTAATCCAGTTAGAAAAATCATGGCGAATGGAGATCTTTAATTATTACAAAATGGAAATCATTTTCAATTGCCTATAGACGTCCAAAAATGAAATAAAAAATAAATTCTGATAACTATAATAGATGTCCTAAATGATGGGTTCAATAATTTTTTATTCGTTCATTGCTATGAATAAAGAAATTCATTTAAACATGAAGATCATTTTTTGCATTTTTGTTTTAGTTTTTAACTTCAACATATTGGAGTCATTATTTGACTTACGTTTTGAAGAAATAGAAAAGCGTTTTCACTTTCCAAAAAAAGGCTATTTTGATTAGCCTGTTGTAGCTTTTACCTATAATTATATCTAAACACAACAATCAGTATAAAATAATTAAATAAACAATTTCTACCGGAAATTTTTTTGTCTAAAGGGCGCTTTTAGTTTCCTTCTTCAAAATTCGTAAAAAAAAATAATTGGCATTTTTTGGTCGATTTTATAAACCATTATAAAGGTTTGATGCATTTTTTAGATTTACTTCACGTAGAGAGGAAATTATTAAAGATTTATTAATGCTTTATTATATGTATCATTAGTAATGCCCAATAGTAAAAACTATTTTTAACTTATTAAAGTGCGAAGTTACCAAAAATATTTCCTTTTATTGCTTGCAATATATTTATACAGTAGATAGTAACTAATTAGCTATATTGTAAATTTTAATCATTTTCAATACTTCCACGCGTAACATATATATCTTATCCAAAAAAGGTGTAGAAATACAGTTGATAAATTTATCAGCAACCGTTCGTGAAAAAATTAAGATTTTCCTTAACATTCTACTTCTTATATTTGTCGTTTTCCTTAATTTGCATTTTAAGTATAACATAATATAAATATTAATGTTAATAAATAATATTACACAGCTATTCTCATAATGTCGACAGTATTCTGCAATTATTAATATTTCACAAAATAAATTTACTGACCAATTTATAAATGATAAATTTTTCAAGCTTCAAGTTTAAACAGTTATAATTGGAAATTTTTCAACTTAAAAAAAAAATTCAATTGAAAGCTCTCTTTTCTTAGGAATTTCTCGCTGAATGAATGGTTTATTCTTCAATTTTAACGGTCTACAGTGCTAAATTATTTAAAGTTGAATGACCTAAATTTGGAATTTGAAAGCATACTTTTGTCCGAAATTAATATTTGAATGGTGTTTAGGATCCAGAACAAATTAAAAATACGTTATGCGAATTTGAACACTTTCACATTAAATCTGATCTAAAGCTGATATTCAAAGTCACCACACTATTATAAGTATGCTTGCAGTAACAAATTGAATTAAAACATATTTACTAATTGTTCAAAATTATTACAATTACTGTAAGAGGCCGTCCAAGAACTACGTCACGCTATTCTGAAAACTTTTTCCACCTCTCCCCTTCTTTGTCCCATATCTACATCCCCCCTTCTTTAATTCATGATTTTTTCTTTGCTTTCATTTGATAAATGCATAAAATAAGAAACAAAACATGCAAACATAATATTTCTTCAGACAACACAATCCAAAATGCTAGCTCTCAAAACCGGGGAAATAGGGTGATTTTTCACGAAAATAGGAGAGCAATAGGAAAACAAAATCTTCAGAATAAACTAATGTATCCGTACAATATTTAATTCAATATAAGACAGTTAAGATTTCAAGTGGAAATATTTTACATTTTCAACAAAATAGTTGAATTTTAAACCAAAAAAGGATTAAATTTCAAAAGGACGGATTTCCTATCTAAAAAAACGAATATGCAACATACAAGTTGAATTTTCGCAAAAAATATGTTTTTTCAACAAAATAGTTCAATTTTCAAACCAAATCGACACATTTTTTAGTAATTGATTTCTAACAAAGAAGTAAAACTTTTAACCAAGTAGTTGAATTTTTGATCAAGACGGAATCATTCTCAACGCAAAATATACTTTATATTTTGACCGTAAAAATGTTTAAATTTTCAATTAAAAACAGTGGAATTCAACCAAAGAATACGAGCTTTTAACAACATTGCTGAATCCTCAACTAAGCCAGAATAATTTTCAACCAAATAGATATATATTTAACCAAAAAATTAACAGAAAACCGCCAAAAATTGGCGTAGTTTCAAGTTGCAACAAAAATGAGCTTCGCGGACTCATTTTGAGAATCTAGGGGGAATTCATCATTTTGAGACTGTTTCTTTCTCATTTCGATTATGGTCGAGTGTTGGGCTGAATTGTCATCTACCTGTCAAGAGCATTTTCTTTTTCGTTATTTGGACGAAATACACAGTAATGAGCGGGTCAGTTATATTAATAATTACCTAACTTTCAATTGTTTTAATTTTCACATTGCGTATTAGCCACATAAAAAAGGGCCTAGTAGAGGAATAAGCATGTGAAATCTGCCCCGCATATATTAACTTGGAATTGCTGTCACAGGTTCGCCTCTATGTGAAGTACAATTTCTCCCTATGGTACAACCCTAAAAATTCATCTTTGTGGGAGTTATGGAGGGGGAAAAAAGAGTTTTTGCTCAAAAACGGTTTGACTGATTTTGACGAACAATATATATGTTGTAGATGCTAACGAAGCTATTACAACAACAACAACAACAGAAATACAAAATTTGTTTGAAAAAAATTACAGGAAAACATTTTTTTTGTTGAAATTATCGATTTTTTTCGAGGTTATGTTCTAGAGTTTACCACATCCAAAATTTACATAAGCATTCCTTAGAATATCCTTCATAACATATATTTTTGTTGAATTTTTTGAAGGGGTGGAACAATGTCAAAAAATAAATAAAAAACGCTAATGCAACACTGCGCACATATTAACTTGAAATTTTTGTTCATAGGTTCGTTTTTGTGGGAGTGATGGAGGGGGAAAGGAAATAAAGAAATTGGTTTTTCTTGAAAACGGCTTGACCGATTTTGATGAACAAAATATATGTTATAGGCACTAATGAGGCTATTCAAAAAAAAAAAAAAAAATGTACAAATTTGTTGAAAAAATTACAGATAAAAAAAAAATTTCAATTTTTGACAAATGTTTTCGACGTTATGTTCTAGAGTGACCACGTCCATGTTTTATACAAGCATTCCTGAGAATAACCTTCATTACATATATTTTTGTTGAATTTTTTTAAGATGTGGAACAATGTCAAATAAAAATAAAAATCGAGTATGCAACATTGTGCACCGTTATGGTGCACTGCTCCCAACCGCATACTTTGGAACACAACTCTATTGCATGTTTTTGTGGTTAGAAAAGTTGTGGAAATTGAAGATGGCTTTGTAATTGGTGTTACTGATGTACACCCAACTCTCGTATTCTGTCCCCCCGGTCTCGGCCTCCTTAGAACTGCTGGCCCACGCAGTTTCTTCAGCGCCCAAGGCGATAGACGATAGCGACTCTCGCCTCGGAAGGGCCGCAGTAAGTGAGTACTCAGACGAGTATAGTGCGCAATATAATGCATTCCAATTAGAAACAGTTCAGGCTATCTTGAATTTCAACAACTTTTCTAACCATGAAAAAATGCAATAGGAGTTGTGTTCCAAAGTATTCGGTCGGGAGCAGTGCACTATAACGTTGCGCAGTGTTGCATGAGCGATTTTTATTTTTTTTTTTGACATTGTGCCGCCCTTCAGAAAGTTCAACAAAAATATATGTTATGAAGAATATTTTAAGGAATATTTATGTAAAATATGGATGTGGTTACTCTAGAACATAATCTCAAAAATTTGTTTTAAAAATTCAGAAATTCTTTTTGCCTGTAATTTTTTTCAAAAATGTTTTTTTTTTTTGTAATAGCCTCATTAGTATCTACAACATATATTTTGTTCATCAAAATCGGTCTAGCCATTTTCGAGAAAAAAAACACTTTTTATTTTTCTTCTCCCCTCCATAACTCCCACAAAAATAAATTTTTAGGGTTATCATTGGAAGAAATTTAACTTCACATAGATGCAAACCTGTGACAGAAATTTCGAAATAATACGCTTGTAGGATACCTCTGTGAAAATTGACAACAGCGCCATCTGACACGCGAACTATTATTATTATTATGCTACAAATATCATTTTGAATATTTCTGACTTTGGTCAGTGTTGGCGCGTGGTCCATTACAGCAGGACAAGTAGTAGAAAAAAGTACCCTTTCAATGACAATAGTGACTCCAGAAGCAGGCCGACTCCGCTACTATTGTCATCGAAAGGGTACTTTTTTTCTGCAACTTGTCCCGCTGTGCTAGTCACACGCCCACACTGATTAAATTCAGAAATATTCAAAATGACATTTCTTGCGCAATAATGGTTTCATCATAAATTTCATTATTGCACTGCACTCGCATTACAAAAGTCCACATTTAGAGCCATTACACGGCTTCCTATCTTCATTCGTTCTCAAGATGAAGTTTTTGTAAATAAATCACCGTAAAAAGTAAATTATTGAATATTTCTCAACTTTAAAAAATGCATTGCATTAAAGAATGTTGAAAGAATATCTGTTGTTTTTTTTTCTTCAGATTTTCCCTAACGTCGCCGTTCTTCTGAGAACAGGTAAAAGTGGACACTTGAAAAAGGAGGCCAGAAAACCCTGTTTTTCAAAATGTTTTGCCCTCTAGTTAGTTGGTTAGTTTTAGGACGGGCGAGGAGCCCATGAAAAGCTCCTCTGGCGCTCAAGCTATACAGACTATCGTGCCACACCCTTACTTATTCGTTCTCAGCAGCCGACCCGAGACCTCTTGACGAAGCCTAGTATGTCGGCTACTGATCGTCTTGTAATTTCCTCTGGACCCATTAAATGGGCCCTAAGGGTCTGTTGCCTGAGTCCAGCCAATGACGGGCACTGACATAGTACATGCAGGGATGTTTCATCATCCCTCCGCATCTCCTGCACTCTGTCGTCGGGTTATACCCCATTTTGTGCATATGATAGTTTAAGTGGTTGTGTCCAGTTAGACTGGGCTGGAAGCGGTCACATTACGCCTGCTTCACGTGCATGCAATGGCGCGTTTTCAAGGGGGGTCGGACAAAAATGAAATTAAGATTCTAAAGGAATTTCGTACTTCAACTTCAACCCCTGGCAGAAGGTAGGAAAATAAATTTATTGAATTAGAAGGAATCTGTATTATCATCGAAGTTGGTAACGATCGATCATAATTAGATAACTTTTATAGACTGTGAAACCGGAAATTAACAATATCGATCTGAAGTAACTCTTTAAATAAGAGAAATTCTTAACGTCATTTCAGACTAGATAGAGATTGCAAATTCATACATTGAAAATTTTTAATTTCTGAAAAGAAAGATCTTTCTCCTTCTCCCAGGTGGGAATCGAACCTCACCTCTTCCGATTGATGGTCAGGTAACGACTGAGCTACTAAGGAGATCGAAGGCAAATAGTTTTTTCAGACATACGCTTTTCATAGCAATAAGTAATTTTTTGAATACAAGTTAAATTAGAAGGAATCTGCATTATCATCAGAGCTGGTAACGATCAATCATATATGGATAACTTTCACAAACTGTGAAACAGTTACAGGTATATACTTTTTTCAGATATACGCTTTTCACAGCAAGGAGTTATGTTTTGAATACAACTTTTTAAATTTAACTTGTATTTAAAACATAACTCCTTGCTATGAAAAGCGTATAGCTGGCGTGAGGTTCGATTCCCGCCGGAGTGAAGGAGAAAGGTCTTTCTTCAGAAATTAAACATTTTCAATATATACATTTTCAAACTCCGTATAGTCTGTAATGACGTTAAAAATTTATGTCATTTAAGGAGTTACTTTAGATCGATGTTGTTGATTTCCAGTTTCACAGTTCGTAAAAGTTATCTACATATGATCGATGGTTACCAACTTCGATGATAACATAGAATTCTTCTAATATAACTTGTATTCAGAACATAACTCCTTGTTATAAAAAGCGTATATCTGAAAAAAGTATCTGCCTTCGATCTCTCTAGTAGCTTAGTGGTTGAAGCACCCGACCGCAATCGAAAGACGTGAGGTTCGATTCCCACCGGAGTGAAGGAGTAAGATCTTTTTCAAAAATAATTTTTTTTCAATTGATCTATTTATTATTTTACAAAATTGATCTTTGAAACTGTATGCAATTACTTTAGCTAGGGATCATTTGAGGCAATATTCAATCAGCTTTCCTACCGAATTTTGATAATATTTCTACCTGTATTTTGGACAGCGCTATCGCCTTTTAAAGTCAACACTAATTTTAATAGGACACCCGGTTGATGGTGTAATAATAAATTATATAATGCAATATAGAGCCGGAATGATCATTTGCTACATAGTTACCCAAATTTTTTATTAATGGAGTAATCAGTTTTTTTCTCAGACACAATGAGGATCCTCTCCACTCTGACCTTTTTATTGGCGG